>OY743144.1:0-17500 GCA_963555695.1 Dasypolia templi
TAACCTAACCTAACCTAACCTAACCTACCTAACCTAACCTAACCTAACCTAACCTAACCTAACCTAACCTAACCTAACCTAACCTAACCTAACCTAACCTAACCTAACCTAACCTAACCTAACCTAACCTAACCTAACCTAACCTAACCTAACCTAACCTAACCTAACCTAACCTAACCTAACCTAACCAACCTAACCTAACCTAACCTAACCTAACCTAACCTAACCTAACCTAACCTAACCTAACCTAACCTAACCTAACCTAACCTAACCTAACCTAACCTAACCTAACCTAACCTAACCTAACCTAACCTAACCTAACCTAACCTAACCTAACCTAACCTAACCTAACCTAACCTAACCTAACCTAACCTAACCTAACCTAACCTAACCTAACCTAACCTAACCTAACCTAACCTAACCTAACCTAACCTAACCTAACCTAACCTAACCTAACCTAACCTAACCTAACCTAACCTAACCTAACCTAACCTAACCTAACCTAACCTAACCTAACCTAACCTAACCTAACCTAACCTAACCTAACCTAACCTAACCTAACCTAACCTAACCTAACCTAACCTAACCTAACCTAACCTAACCTAACCTAACCTAACCTAACCTAACCTAACCTAACCTAACCTAACCTAACCTAACCTAACCTAACCTAACCTAACCTAACCTAACCTAACCTAACCTAACCTAACCTAACCTAACCTAACCTAACCTAACCTAACCTAACCTAACCTAACCTAACCTAACCTAACCTAACCTAACCTAACCTAACCTAACCTAACCTAACCTAACCTAACCTAACCTAACCTAACCTAACCTAACCTAACCTAACCTAACCTAACCTAACCTAACCTAACCTAACCTAACCTAACCTAACCTAACCTAACCTAACCTAACCTAACCTAACCTAACCTAACCTAACCTAACCTAACCTAACCTAACCTAACCTAACCTAACCTAACCTAACCTAACCTAACCTAACCTAACCTAACCTAACCTAACCTAACCTAACCTAACCTAACCTAACCTAACCTAACCTAACCTAACCTAACCTAACCTAACCTAACCTAACCTAACCTAACCTAACCTAACCTAACCTAACCTAACCTAACCTAACCTAACCTAACCTAACCTAACCTAACCTAACCTAACCTAACCTAACCTAACCTAACCTAACCTAACCTAACCTAACCTAACCTAACCTAACCTAACCTAACCTAACCTAACCTAACCTAACCTAACCTAACCTAACCTAACCTAACCTAACCTAACCTAACCTAACCTAACCTAACCTAACCTAACCTAACCTAACCTAACCTAACCTAACCTAACCTAACCTAACCTAACCTAACCTAACCTAACCTAACCTAACCTAACCTAACCTAACCTAACCTAACCTAACCTAACCTAACCTAACCTAACCTAACCTAACCTAACCTAACCTAACCTAACCTAACCTAACCTAACCTAACCTAACCTAACCTAACCTAACCTAACCTAACCTAACCTAACCTAACCTAACCTAACCTAACCTAACCTAACCTAACCTAACCTAACCTA
This sequence comes from Dasypolia templi, assembly GCA_963555695.1. Taxonomy (NCBI): domain Eukaryota; kingdom Metazoa; phylum Arthropoda; class Insecta; order Lepidoptera; family Noctuidae; genus Dasypolia; species Dasypolia templi. The sequence goes on from OY743144.1 coordinate 1,576, forward strand.
ACCTAACCTAACCTAACCTAACCTAACCTAACCTAACCTAACCTAACCTAACCTAACCTAACCTAACCTAACCTAACCTAACCTAACCTAACCTAACCTAACCTAACCTAACCTAACCTAACCTAACCTAACCTAACCTAACCTAACCTAACCTAACCTAACCTAACCTAACCTAACCTAACCTAACCTAACCTAACCTAACCTAACCTAACCTAACCTAACCTAACCTAACCTAACCTAACCTAACCTAACCTAACCTAACCTAACCTAACCTAACCTAACCTAACCTAACCTAACCTAACCTAACCTAACCTAACCTAACCTAACCTAACCTAACCTAACCTAACCTAACCTAACCTAACCTAACCTAACCTAACCTAACCTAACCTAACCTAACCTAACCTAACCTAACCTAACCTAACCTAACCTAACCTAACCTAACCTAACCTAACCTAACCTAACCTAACCTAACCTAACCTAACCTAACCTAACCTAACCTAACCTAACCTAACCTAACCTAACCTAACCTAACCTAACCTAACCTAACCTAACCTAACCTAACCTAACCTAACCTAACCTAACCTAACCTAACCTAACCTAACCTAACCTAACCTAACCTAACCTAACCTAACCTAACCTAACCTAACCTAACCTAACCTAACCTAACCTAACCTAACCTAACCTAACCTAACCTAACCTAACCTAACCTAACCTAACCTAACCTAACCTAACCTAACCTAACCTAACCTAACCTAACCTAACCTAACCTAACCTAACCTAACCTAACCTAACCTAACCTAACCTAACCTAACCTAACCTAACCTAACCTAACCTAACCTAACCTAACCTAACCTAACCTAACCTAACCTAACCTAACCTAACCTAACCTAACCTAACCTAACCTAACCTAACCTAACCTAACCTAACCTAACCTAACCTAACCTAACCTAACCTAACCTAACCTAACCTAACCTAACCTAACCTAACCTAACCTAACCTAACCTAACCTAACCTAACCTAACCTAACCTAACCTAACCTAACCTAACCTAACCTAACCTAACCTAACCTAACCTAACCTAACCTAACCTAACCTAACCTAACCTAACCTAACCTAACCTAACCTAACCTAACCTAACCTAACCTAACCTAACCTAACCTAACCTAACCTAACCTAACCTAACCTAACCTAACCTAACCTAACCTAACCTAACCTAACCTAACCTAACCTAACCTAACCTAACCTAACCTAACCTAACCTAACCTAACCTAACCTAACCTAACCTAACCTAACCTAACCTAACCTAACCTAACCTAACCTAACCTAACCTAACCTAACCTAACCTAACCTAACCTAACCTAACCTAACCTAACCTAACCTAACCTAACCTAACCTAACCTAACCTAACCTAACCTAACCTAACCTAACCTAACCTAACCTAACCTAACCTAACCTAACCTAACCTAACCTAACCTAACCTAACCTAACCTAACCTAACCTAACCTAACCTAACCTAACCTAACCTAACCTAACCTAACCTAACCTAACCTAACCTAACCTAACCTAACCTAACCTAACCTAACCTAACCTAACCTAACCTAACCTAACCTAACCTAACCTAACCTAACCTAACCTAACCTAACCTAACCTAACCTAACCTAACCTAACCTAACCTAACCTAACCTAACCTAACCTAACCTAACCTAACCTAACCTAACCTAACCTAACCTAACCTAACCTAACCTAACCTAACCTAACCTAACCTAACCTAACCTAACCTAACCTAACCTAACCTAACCTAACCTAACCTAACCTAACCTAACCTAACCTAACCTAACCTAACCTAACCTAACCTAACCTAACCTAACCTAACCTAACCTAACCTAACCTAACCTAACCTAACCTAACCTAACCTAACCTAACCTAACCTAACCTAACCTAACCTAACCTAACCTAACCTAACCTAACCTAACCTAACCTAACCTAACCTAACCTAACCTAACCTAACCTAACCTAACCTAACCTAACCTAACCTAACCTAACCTAACCTAACCTAACCTAACCTAACCTAACCTAACCTAACCTAACCTAACCTAACCTAACCTAACCTAACCTAACCTAACCTAACCTAACCTAACCTAACCTAACCTAACCTAACCTAACCTAACCTAACCTAACCTAACCTAACCTAACCTAACCTAACCTAACCTAACCTAACCTAACCTAACCTAACCTAACCTAACCTAACCTAACCTAACCTAACCTAACCTAACCTAACCTAACCTAACCTAACCTAACCTAACCTAACCTAACCTAACCTAACCTAACCTAACCTAACCTAACCTAACCTAACCTAACCTAACCTAACCTAACCTAACCTAACCTAACCTAACCTAACCTAACCTAACCTAACCTAACCTAACCTAACCTAACCTAACCTAACCTAACCTAACCTAACCTAACCTAACCTAACCTAACCTAACCTAACCTAACCTAACCTAACCTAACCTAACCTAACCTAACCTAACCTAACCTAACCTAACCTAACCTAACCTAACCTAACCTAACCTAACCTAACCTAACCTAACCTAACCTAACCTAACCTAACCTAACCTAACCTAACCTAACCTAACCTAACCTAACCTAACCTAACCTAACCTAACCTAACCTAACCTAACCTAACCTAACCTAACCTAACCTAACCTAACCTAACCTAACCTAACCTAACCTAACCTAACCTAACCTAACCTAACCTAACCTAACCTAACCTAACCTAACCTAACCTAACCTAACCTAACCTAACCTAACCTAACCTAACCTAACCTAACCTAACCTAACCTAACCTAACCTAACCTAACCTAACCTAACCTAACCTAACCTAACCTAACCTAACCTAACCTAACCTAACCTAACCTAACCTAACCTAACCTAACCTAACCTAACCTAACCTAACCTAACCTAACCTAACCTAACCTAACCTAACCTAACCTAACCTAACCTAACCTAACCTAACCTAACCTAACCTAACCTAACCTAACCTAACCTAACCTAACCTAACCTAACCTAACCTAACCTAACCTAACCTAACCTAACCTAACCTAACCTAACCTAACCTAACCTAACCTAACCTAACCTAACCTAACCTAACCTAACCTAACCTAACCTAACCTAACCTAACCTAACCTAACCTAACCTAACCTAACCTAACCTAACCTAACCTAACCTAACCTAACCTAACCTAACCTAACCTAACCTAACCTAACCTAACCTAACCTAACCTAACCTAACCTAACCTAACCTAACCTAACCTAACCTAACCTAACCTAACCTAACCTAACCTAACCTAACCTAACCTAACCTAACCTAACCTAACCTAACCTAACCTAACCTAACCTAACCTAACCTAACCTAACCTAACCTAACCTAACCTAACCTAACCTAACCTAACCTAACCTAACCTAACCTAACCTAACCTAACCTAACCTAACCTAACCTAACCTAACCTAACCTAACCTAACCTAACCTAACCTAACCTAACCTAACCTAACCTAACCTAACCTAACCTAACCTAACCTAACCTAACCTAACCTAACCTAACCTAACCTAACCTAACCTAACCTAACCTAACCTAACCTAACCTAACCTAACCTAACCTAACCTAACCTAACCTAACCTAACCTAACCTAACCTAACCTAACCTAACCTAACCTAACCTAACCTAACCTAACCTAACCTAACCTAACCTAACCTAACCTAACCTAACCTAACCTAACCTAACCTAACCTAACCTAACCTAACCTAACCTAACCTAACCTAACCTAACCTAACCTAACCTAACCTAACCTAACCTAACCTAACCTAACCTAACCTAACCTAACCTAACCTAACCTAACCTAACCTAACCTAACCTAACCTAACCTAACCTAACCTAACCTAACCTAACCTAACCTAACCTAACCTAACCTAACCTAACCTAACCTAACCTAACCTAACCTAACCTAACCTAACCTAACCTAACCTAACCTAACCTAACCTAACCTAACCTAACCTAACCTAACCTAACCTAACCTAACCTAACCTAACCTAACCTAACCTAACCTAACCTAACCTAACCTAACCTAACCTAACCTAACCTAACCTAACCTAACCTAACCTAACCTAACCTAACCTAACCTAACCTAACCTAACCTAACCTAACCTAACCTAACCTAACCTAACCTAACCTAACCTAACCTAACCTAACCTAACCTAACCTAACCTAACCTAACCTAACCTAACCTAACCTAACCTAACCTAACCTAACCTAACCTAACCTAACCTAACCTAACCTAACCTAACCTAACCTAACCTAACCTAACCTAACCTAACCTAACCTAACCTAACCTAACCTAACCTAACCTAACCTAACCTAACCTAACCTAACCTAACCTAACCTAACCTAACCTAACCTAACCTAACCTAACCTAACCTAACCTAACCTAACCTAACCTAACCTAACCTAACCTAACCTAACCTAACCTAACCTAACCTAACCTAACCTAACCTAACCTAACCTAACCTAACCTAACCTAACCTAACCTAACCTAACCTAACCTAACCTAACCTAACCTAACCTAACCTAACCTAACCTAACCTAACCTAACCTATACCTAACCTAACCTAACCTAACCTAACCTAACCTAACCTAACCTAACCTAACCTAACCTAACCTAACCTAACCTAACCTAACCTAACCTAACCTAACCTAACCTAACCTAACCTAACCTAACCTAACCTAACCTAACCTAACCTAACCTAACCTAACCTAACCTAACCTAACCTAACCTAACCTAACCTAACCTAACCTAACCTAACCTAACCTAACCTAACCTAACCTAACCTAACCTAACCTAACCTAACCTAACCTAACCTAACCTAACCTAACCTAACCTAACCTAACCTAACCTAACCTAACCTAACCTAACCTAACCTAACCTAACCTAACCTAACCTAACCTAACCTAACCTAACCTAACCTAACCTAACCTAACCTAACCTAACCTAACCTAACCTAACCTAACCTAACCTAACCTAACCTAACCTAACCTAACCTAACCTAACCTAACCTAACCTAACCTAACCTAACCTAACCTAACCTAACCTAACCTAACCTAACCTAACCTAACCTAACCTAACCTAACCTAACCTAACCTAACCTAACCTAACCTAACCTAACCTAACCTAACCTAACCTAACCTAACCTAACCTAACCTAACCTAACCTAACCTAACCTAACCTAACCTAACCTAACCTAACCTAACCTAACCTAACCTAACCTAACCTAACCTAACCTAACCTAACCTAACCTAACCTAACCTAACCTAACCTAACCTAACCTAACCTAACCTAACCTAACCTAACCTAACCTAACCTAACCTAACCTAACCTAACCTAACCTAACCTAACCTAACCTAACCTAACCTAACCTAACCTAACCTAACCTAACCTAACCTAACCTAACCTAACCTAACCTAACCTAACCTAACCTAACCTAACCTAACCTAACCTAACCTAACCTAACCTAACCTAACCTAACCTAACCTAACCTAACCTAACCTAACCTAACCTAACCTAACCTAACCTAACCTAACCTAACCTAACCTAACCTAACCTAACCTAACCTAACCTAACCTAACCTAACCTAACCTAACCTAACCTAACCTAACCTAACCTAACCTAACCTAACCTAACCTAACCTAACCTAACCTAACCTAACCTAACCTAACCTAACCTAACCTAACCTAACCTAACCTAACCTAACCTAACCTAACCTAACCTAACCTAACCTAACCTAACCTAACCTAACCTAACCTAACCTAACCTAACCTAACCTAACCTAACCTAACCTAACCTAACCTAACCTAACCTAACCTAACCTAACCTAACCTAACCTAACCTAACCTAACCTAACCTAACCTAACCTAACCTAACCTAACCTAACCTAACCTAACCTAACCTAACCTAACCTAACCTAACCTAACCTAACCTAACCTAACCTAACCTAACCTAACCTAACCTAACCTAACCTAACCTAACCTAACCTAACCTAACCTAACCTAACCTAACCTAACCTAACCTAACCTAACCTAACCTAACCTAACCTAACCTAACCTAACCTAACCTAACCTAACCTAACCTAACCTAACCTAACCTAACCTAACCTAACCTAACCTAACCTAACCTAACCTAACCTAACCTAACCTAACCTAACCTAACCTAACCTAACCTAACCTAACCTAACCTAACCTAACCTAACCTAACCTAACCTAACCTAACCTAACCTAACCTAACCTAACCTAACCTAACCTAACCTAACCTAACCTAACCTAACCTAACCTAACCTAACCTAACCTAACCTAACCTAACCTAACCTAACCTAACCTAACCTAACCTAACCTAACCTAACCTAACCTAACCTAACCTAACCTAACCTAACCTAACCTAACCTAACCTAACCTAACCTAACCTAACCTAACCTAACCGAGTCTTCCGGCACCCCCCGCCGTGAACAGATCATTTTTAAGTCGCTCCGCGCTCGAAAAATCACAAAAATCGGTTTTTTACGCAAAAAGTACAAGTGTTATACCTTTTTAGAACCGCGCTGCTGAGACGCAGGTTGTTGTGAAAACAAAAGTGCAAAAAGTGCGAAATAGTGCAAGTTATTCAAGAAAAACCAACTCAGAAAAGCTTTGGAGCTCGACGCTGCTCGATTTTGAGTGGTGGCGTAAAAATCGGCAAATGCAGTTTTGTGCGGCTAGTGAATACCTATCTCTGGATACCCACCTTACAAAATTCCGATCAGGGAATCCGGAGATATAAGCAAAAAAACAAAAACCTCGTGGCACCTGGATACAGATCCCGAGGGTTCCGACTGGATCAAACTGGAAAAACTGAACTCTGTACAGACGAGGAGCTGGGAGACTACCAGAAACTGAAGAAATACATCAAGGATCACCAGGAAAATAAGGTCGGAAGTTTCACAAATTTTCAAAATTTATTCCCGGTGAAATAAGAACGGCGACATACCCTTTTTATTGACGAGAAAAATCCGGCTTCACTAGTTCTAATTGAATTTTAATTTTGGATTAAATCCATTGAGTAGTTTTTAAGATATTAAGCTTGTAAATCGATAAAAAATCGGGGGTTGGTTGTTTCAACCCCTAATAATTGTAAAAAATTTAATTATATTTCTTCAGTGCCTTAGTTAGGAAACTGTATAGTCGTTTCTTATGTAAAATTTTTATTAATCCCATAGATTTACCTTTTAGATTTAGAAATTTCCATAAACTGATTAATTACACTTAAAGATACCCCTTCAGGGCAAAATAAAATATATTTTTTGGTATTACCGGATAGGGAATATTGTCCTCTATCTTGTAAAGTTTTTAAAATCCACCCGCACTATACAGTTACATAGTTATAAGTAAAATAAGATCTACATAGACCTAGGCTGTCAAATTTTGGAAGTCCTCCAGGGTAGTAAATAGGTAATAAAATCAAAATAAAAAATAAGAATAGATTAAATTAGCATATATTTTAAAAATCTTAGAGACTAAAAGTAATTTTACTGAACATAAATAGTATTTATAAGATAAAACATCCTTCACAAAACTTTATTTGTATAGCTAGGGGTTGAAATTGGGAGATACACACCCCAAATCACGGGAGCACATAACTATACACCGGACCTACACCTTAACCAAAAGTTAGATTTTTCGGTGCAGGGGAACACAAAAACCAACCGCATTTGCGGCTGTGAAAAACTAACCCTCATCTTTGCGTACACCCCAAAGACATACCCCCTTAGCCGAAAAATCTGATTTATATGCGGAAGTAAAGGGCAACTCTCCCTCTCTAAGACTGTACCATCAAACCCCACGCGCCGTTGGAAGGAGAAGGATAAAAACCCCTGGAGGGAAACTAGTCCTCAAGACATATTTGAAAAATTATCGTTGTGACTAAAAGTTGGTTCACCAACCGGGGACTGAACCCAGGACTTTTAAAAACCTTAAAACGGGCATAACTCGGAAACGGAGCTAGTTAGCCCGATTTTGACACCGACCTTGTATATACTATACAGAGTACAGTATATACTGTAACACTCCCAGTGCCACCCTCTATCGATTCCCCCCCCTTATTTAAATAATTAAATAATTTATTGACTCCTCCCCCATACAATCACCCTCTGTGGCCCTCAGCCTTACGAACATCGTATAAGTCCCAAATGCCCCCTATTAAATCAAATTAATTAATTGAAATCTATTTAATTCGCCCCCTTAGAACCCCCTTTAAATTAGTGTTTAATAACAAATTAATTTTATTGTCCCCCTTTTAAATTATTATTTACAATTAATCCCCCTTAAACTCATTAATCCTACTCTATTGTCCCTTATATTATAATACCTCTATTCGTCCCCCCAGAACCCCCTTTTAACTTATTTACTTAACCAATCCTTAGTATATTGCCCCCTCTTAAAATTTTAATTTTAAATTTATTAGCCTTCCAGACTCCCCTAAATTTACCTATTTATTAAATTTTGGATTACTGCCCCTCTTAATATTAATTAACTTAGCCCCCCCTTGTAACTTATTATATATTTAATTTTAGGTTAAATTGCCCCCTTCTATTGTTTAAATTTATACCCCCCCTCTAATTTATTTACTTAATTAAATCTTAATTAATTTTATTGCCCCCCTTTGAATTATTATTTTAAATTTAGACCCCCCTTTTATTTTGTTATTTAACAAAATCTTAGTTTATTGTCCCCTTTTCATTAACAATTAATTTGCTAGACCCCCCTTTAATATATTTATATAAATAAAATTTTAATTATTTGCCCCCTCTCTATTATAAGTTTCACTTGCCGCTTAGACCCCCTCTCTAATTTATTTATTTAAACAAAATCTCCGATTATTGCCCCCCTTTAAAATTAACAAAAATTTTAAAGTAATTAATATCTTCATAATCCGCCCTATTCTAAATATATTTTAATTAAATTATTTGATAAATAAATAAAAAGTCTATTTCTACGCGCCCCCCAAAATTTTTTATAAATCCCCGTATATTAGCCCCCCTCAAAAAAATTATTTTACTAGCCCACCAGACTCCCCTAAATTTTCTTATAAATTAAATTCTAGTTTATTTATTTAAATTTAGCCCCCCCCCAATTCAATACTTAATACAATTTTAGCTTAAATCAACCCCCTCTATTGTTTAAACTTATACCCCCCCTCTAATTTACCTATTTAATTAAATCTTAATTAATTTTATTGCCCCCCTTTTATAATTATCTTAAATTTAGACCCTCCTTTTAATTTGTTAATTAACATAAGCTTGGTTTATTGTCCCCTTTGTAACAATTAATTTGCTAGACCCCCCCTTTAATATAATTATTTAAATAAATTTTTTCTTTTTAATTATTTGCCCCCTCTCTATTATAAGTTTCACTAGCCGCTTAGACCCCCTCTCTAATTTATATATTTAACAAAATTGTCGATTATTGCCCCCCTTTAAAATTAACGAAAATTTTAAAACTAATTAATATTTACATAAATATACTTTATATAATTAAATAAACATTTGATAAATAAATAAATAAATAAAAAGTCTATTTCTACACGCCCCCCAAAAAACTTTTAAATCCCCATATATCCGAAACGGCTGGGAATATCCAAATTCTGAGCAAATTTCCCCCCCCCTCTTAGTACTCCCCGCCTGAATTAGTACCTAGTTTCAGATAGACCCCCTAGACCCCCTTTTTGACCACTTTCTGTTTGACCCCCAATTTTTTTTATTTGGCAGTATATTTACTTATATATATTGAAACCCCATCCCCCGTATTCCTTCCCCCCCCCCACCTTTCAGCGTTACCTCACCCCCCGCGTCCTAACTCTGGAACCAGAGGTCGTAGACCGACCGAGTTTGGGGTCTTTGAAATCGGGAGGAAAAGATCTCTAAATTGGGTCCGACAAAAACTCGGAAACGCTATTAACTAATATAATTTAATTTATTTAATATATTTAATAGGTTGGTAACTTGGAGTGTTTCGACGAATCTGTCAGATAAGGGAGATTCATTAGGATTAGACTTAGACTAGGCTTTTTTGAGCAACAATTAGATCTAGGACAATTAAATTATTAGGGCAAGATAACTTGCGGCCAGGAGACGCACACTGAGTGTTCCTCAGCTTGTTACTTTTAAATTTTGTCATATTATATCATCTTGACTGCTACTTTGATAGCATCACTTTTATTGACGCACGTACCGCGAGCTTGAGTCAGGGATCACATTACATTATACAGTTACACCAAACTTCACACTTTACACTTGTACAATACACACTACGCATCTTTTGCCACGTTGATTGGGATAATTCTGTGACAATCCCCTCTATACAGGGATACAGAACATCACCTCATTAACCTACTGTACATGAACAATACTTTCACCATCACACCATCAAGCAACGACATGTACCGTACGCCCGCAAAGAAGGACGTGAGCTCGCCGAGCTCCAAAGGCTCACCACACTCATCGGAGAAGGCAGGACCCTCGCTTCCTAGTGTGAGAAGAAGCATCGGGGAATGGGAGGCCGGGAAAGGCGAGCCTCAGACACAGTCCCCATTAAGCCCTAACCTAAGCTCAAAGCGAGACACTACACCTCAGCCAACCACCAGCACCGCAGCACCTCCAAGGCGACCGAAGTCAAAATACCCCACCATCCTAGCGGAGGCAAGAGCATGCCACGACAAGGCAATGCTTCACCTCGGCAACTCGCGTAACCTCAAAACTGAAATCAAATTGGAGGTCACTGCGGCAATAGGAAGGCTATACCAGCTGGCAAAAGAGGCAGACAAGGGCAAGGGTGAACACAACCAACAGAGGGTGGATGTGGGTCAGAAGGACAAAGGAAAGGGAGATGAAATAGAGAACATCACCTGGTTGCGCTCTGCACTAGAAGAGCAAACTTCGATAGTGAAGGAGGGCAACCAGATGATAAAACAGCTGCAAGTTGCCATGAAGGAACAGAGAGAGGCACAAGAAGCACGCGACGGAGACGGACGCAGTGACGGGAGTATCCTGAAGGAAATCCGAGCGCTCGAAGAGACCACTAAAGAAATGGGAAAAATGGTCACCGAGATAAAGCAGAGAGCTCCTACCTACGCGGAGGCCCTGACCGCACCCCAAAATACCTGGGGTCACAAGCCAAAGCACTCCGTCATTGTGTCGTCTGATGTCACAATGGACACCAGTGCAGAAGTTGTGGGAAGGGTAAAGGAGGTTTTGGACGCGAAGAAGAGTGGCTTACAGATCGAGAGAGTCCGAAAAGTCAAAGACAAGAGGGTCATCTTGAGTTTTAATAACAGGGAGGAAATGGCAAAGACAACAGCTCAACTCAAAAATGACAAACACCTAAAAGTAGAAGAAGCGAAAAACCGGGACCCACTTGTTATCATCAGAGACCTCTTGTCCTACAACAGCGACGAGGACATCCTGACTGCCCTTAGAGTCCAAAACGCCCGCCTGCAGGAGGGCCTGACGGCTGAGGAGGCGATGGCCACGGTGAAGTACCGGAGGAGGGCACGGAACTCTTTAGAGAACCATGTCGTTCTGCAGGTGACACCGAAGATGTGGCAGAGACTCACAACGGCTGGAAGAGTCTTCATCGACCTTCAGTACGTCAGAGTTCAGGACCAGACGCCGTTAGTACAATGTACGAAGTGCTTGGCTTATGGACATGGCCGAAAGCTATGTACAGAGCCTGCGGATCTTTGCAACTATTGCGGAGGACCACACCACAAGGCCGAATGTACCAGGCTGGCAACGGGTGACAGGCCGACGTGCAAAAACTGCACTAAAGAGAAGAACGAAGATACCGACCACACAGTCTATAGCCAGGAATGCCCGGTGCGCAAAAAATGGGACGCATTGGCGCGAGCCGCAATAGCATATTGCTAAGGTGGTCCCGGGGGATACAGGAACAGCAGCTACCCTTACCTACACCGCCGTGCAAGCAAACCTCCAACGCAAACAACTGGCTACCAACGAACTCATGCTCGAGGCTAATAAGCGCAAAATAACTATCGCATTGGTTCAGGAGCCGTATGTGGGAAGCGTGAAGGCAATGAAGTCGTACGGGGGGGCCAGAGTCTTCCAGAACTCGGACTTCGGCGGGGGCACTGTAAAGGCAGCGATAGTCGTGTTCAACCAGGACATCGACGTCATACAGTGCCCCAAATTCACCACCAACAACATCGTGGTGGTGAAGCTGCGAACGAGGGCATGGGAGATTCTCGCTATCTCGTACTACTTTGAGCCTGACCAACCCATTGGGCCATACCTGGACCATTTAACAGCCGTAATGAAAGAGCTAAAGCCCAGTAAAGCCATCATTGGAGGGGACGCTAATGCCAAAAGTGTGTGGTGGGGAAGTAATGCCATAGACGACAGAGGTGACGAACTGGCGGGAATGATCGGCGAGCTAGACCTTCAGGTACTAAACTGCGGTAATAAACCCACCTTTGATACCATTAGAGGCGGACGCAGGTTTACCAGCCACGTGGACGTAACTTTGTGTACAGAGGATCTTCTCGACCTGGTAGAGGAATGGACGGTCGCCGAAGACCTGACGAGCTCGGACCACAACGGCATAATCATAAAAATTAGATTGGAAAAAGGGAAGGGTATAAATATAAAAAGAACAACTAGAAAATTCAATACTAAAAAGGCTAATTGGGAACTTTTTAATGAAAAAATGGACCAATTAAAAATAGATAATGAAATTAATAAAACACAAATAGAACTTATAAGTGATAGAGAAAGTTTAGACAAAACAATTGAAAAATACACAGAAATTATAACCAAAGCATGTAACGAAGCAATACCAAACAAAAAAGAAAACCAGACACTTACTTTGCCGTGGTGGTCCGAAGAACTTGAAGCAATGAAGCACGCAGTCGCTACCAGGAAGAGAAGAATCCGATGCGCAGCGCCGTCACGAAGAGAGGGGGTGATCGCGTTGTACCTGAAGGAGAAAGAAGAGTACGAAATGCAAGTTAACAAGCGCTCCACAGAGAGCTGGAAGGGATTTTGTCAGAAACAAGATAGGGAAGGGGTTTGGGAGGGAATTTATAGGGTCATAAAGAACACCACAAAACGGCAAGAAGATCTGCCGCTGGTGTGGAATGGTAAGGAAGCAGGCCAGGAAGGATCAGCGAGAGTACTGGCAGAAGCCTTCTACCCAGAGGACACAGAGGAGGAAGATAGCCCAGACCATCGTCGAATCAGAACTCTTGCTGACCGAGTAAACGACTGGAGTCATGGTGAGCTCCATGACCCGGAGTTTACGACGGAGGAGCTCAGGTTCGCGACGGAGAGCTTCAATCCGAAAAAGGCACCTGGAGTAGACGGCTTCACAGCCGACATCTGCCAGCGAGTGATTTCGCAGGACGCGGAAATGCACCTGGCATTGTATAACAAATGCTGGCAGCTGACGCACTTCCCCACATCGTGGAAAGAGGCCACCGTGGTGGTGTTGCGTAAACCGGGTAAGGACAACTACACCAGTCCAAAGTCCTATAGGCCAATTGGACTATTACCGGTAATGGGTAAAATTCTGGAAAAAATGATGGTAAGAAGGCTAGTTTGGTACCTGGTGCCCAAGATAAGCCCCCGCCAGTATGGCTTCATGCCACAGCGAAGCACGGAAGACTCACTCTATGACCTGATAGCACACGTGAGAGGCAAACTCGGAGAGAGGAAGCTCATCACGATGGTCTCACTGGACATAGAGGGAGCCTTCGACAGTGCGTGGTGGCCGGCCATAAAAGTCCGACTGGCGGAGGAAGAGTGCCCTGCGAATCTCAGGAGGATGATAGCCAGCTACCTAAGCGACCGCAAGGTCCGGGTAAGGTATGCTGGCCATGAGTTCGCAAAACGCACCAACAAAGGGTGTGTCCAGGGATCAATAGGCGGCCCTATATTCTGGAATCTCCTATTGAACCCATTACTGGAAAGTCTTACACAGCGTGGAGACTACTGTCAGGCCTTTGCGGATGATGTGGTACTCGTGTTTTCGGGGGAGACAGCCCGGGAAATCCAAGGACAGGCCAATGCCGCTCTGGAACATGTTCGGAGGTGGGGTGTCATGAATAAGCTCAGGTTCGCGCCGCACAAAACTTGCGCGATGGTAATAACCAGAAAACTTAAATATGACACGCCACACCTGACCATGGGGGGGATCGACATTGGAATGTCCTCGGAAATTAAGATATTGGGACTCACAGTGGACGCCAAGTTGACCTTTAATAGCCATACGGCTAACGTCTGCAAAAAGGCACTTGGCGTCTACAACCAGCTGTCGAGAGCCGCCAAGGTGAGCTGGGGTCTTCACCCGGAGATAGTCCGCATTATTTACACCGCTACGGTAGAGCCCATCATAACGTACGCGGCTGGCGCCTGGTCCTCAGCATCCAAAAAGTTGGGCGTTCAACGCCACCTAAATGCTGTCCAGAGGGGCTTCGCCCAAAAACTATGTGGGGCGTATCGTACGGCCTCTCTTCATTCAGCGCTGGTACTGGCTGGAATATTGCCACTTGACCTCCGCATACAAGAGGCAGCCGCCCTGTATGAGGCGAGGAGAGGGGTATCCCGGCCAGAGCTAGTAGACAGAGAAGTGGAACGAAGGGTCGATACTTCAAGAATACCTCACCCGGGGAAGCATAAAGCGATAAGCTTCGTGAGCCTCGTAGACCAGGAGCAAGTAGAGAGACACAACAACCAGGCAATCCGGATATTTACTGATGGCAGCCGAATAGAGGGAAAGGTTGGAGCAGCGCTCACCTTGTGGGATAGAGCAGCAGAGCTGAAGACCCAAAAACTCAAGCTTGCTCAATATTGTACGGTATACCAGGCGGAACTTCTCGCGATATGCCGAGCCACAGAGGAGATCAAGCGGAGAAGCGAGGAGAGCTATGGGATCTACAGCGACTCGAGATCGGCCCTGGAGACCATAGTAAACCTCTGCACAACGCACCCCCTGGCAGTGGAGACCCGCAGGAACCTAGGAGCCATTGAAGACCAGAACAAAGCTGTTACCTTGTTCTGGATCAAGGCACACGCGGGCCTTGCGGGAAACGAAAGGGCGGACGAGCTGGCGAAAGATGCAGCGCTGAAGCTAAAGACGAAGCCAGACTACAGCCTATGCCCTGTCTCATTCATCAAGCGGCAGATCCGAAAGGTGTCGATTGATGAATGGAACAGACGCTACAAGGAGAGCGCCAGAGCAAAAGTTACTAAGACATTCTTTCCCGACGTAACTGTGTCCTATAAAATAGTTCGACAATTAATCCCAACCAACATCACTACACAAGTACTAACGGGGCACGGTGGATTCTCGGAGTACCTGAACCGATTCAGGTGCAAAGAGGACCCATCGTGCACTTGCCAACCTGGAACACCCGAAACGGTCGAACATATAATGACCGAGTGCCCGATCTACGATCTAAAAAGATTCAAAGTTGAGAATAAGTTAGGGTGCAGAATGATTGCGGAAAACTTTCCATATCTTATAGCCAGTAGAAGACATAGGGAAACTTTCATGAAATACTTGGTGGAAATTGCAAATCAGGTCATTAATAGGAACAAGGTATAATAAATTTATGCTAAAAATGTATTAGTGTAATATATTGATTAGCATATAAAGAAATAAGTGTTAACAAATAAAGTAAGATGTTGAAAACTAAGGTATATGATTAAGTGGATGATGACAAATGTAAAGGTACAATTAAGAAATGTTGTATCCCATCTGGAACTATAATTGTAATTTTTGTGTTAGAATAAGAAAGTAGTCTATAAGAAAGATGTTGTTATCCCATCTAGAAATATCA